>CAUYLG010006679.1:0-46294 GCA_963573385.1 Cacajao melanocephalus | reverse complement strand
GAGTAATATTTTCAGTTGACTGATAGTATAAATTCAATAAGTAACAGAGCTTTATTGGGAATTCTAAAATTTTAATTTTGGAAAGTTCTTCATCTAGTTTCTCATTGAGAGGAAAGAGTTAAGTGGATTTTCTCTGAAGCTTTGGTTCCTAGAATAATTGATTAATTCTTTTCAAAGGACTGAGAGTTGACTCTTTACCCAACAGGGGGCCAAAGTTATCCAGCTTCTTGATGAATTTGTCTAAGGTCTAATGTGCCTCTGTACATTAAGCGCATTTAGGTGCTTGGTGAAACTGTCATCAGAAGTTTTCCTAGAGTACATAAAGCTGAAAAACTACATATTTGGAAATCTAAATGTGGTTTATTAAGTCTCTTATGAAGTTATTTTCATGAGAGCATTCTATGGTTTGGATGTGGCTTGTCTACACTAACGCTGATGTTCACATTTGATCCTCAGTGTGGCAGTGTTGAGAGACGGGGCCTAGTGAGAGGTCCTTGGGTCATGGAGGTGGATCCCTCATGAATAGATTAATGCTCTCTCTGGGGATGGAGGGGGTGAGTGTGTTCTTGCTTTTTTGGGAATAGAGTAATTCTCATGAGAGTGGGTTGTTAAAAAATAATCTGGTTTCTTTGTTTTTTCTTCTCATGCTTCTTCTCTTTAGGAAGATCCTGTGAGTTTTTTTGCACACACCTGCTACCTTTCACGTGTTCACTTACCCTTTGACATTTTGCCATGTTATAACTTAGCAGAAAAACGCTTACCAGAAGCCAGCACCACACCCTTAAACTCTGCAGCCTACAGAACTGTGAACCAAATAAACTCCTTTTTTTTTTTTTTTAATAAATTACCTAGTCTCAGTTATTCTTTTATTGCAACACAAAATGGACTAAGAGCATATAATAGTATAACCAAGATATTGGCAATAAACTGTCCTGAGATATGGAAACTTTTCTGTTATCCAGTTTATCCAAGTTGTTAATTTGACTGAAAAGCATGGAAGATAACTGATTTTTACATGACAGCTTTCAGAAGCATTGTTAGTTCAAGTATTAACTCAACAATGTTAGGTATGTAAATATGTGTGTGTTTTCCAAATTTGACAAGCATGTATGAACCCATGTGATACTTTACATTAAAGTTTCACCATAATCTGTTTGCTGGACACAGTGGCTCATGCCTCTCTCCCAGGACTTTGGGAGATTAAAGAGGGCAGATCACTTGAGCCCAAGAGTTTGAGACTAGTCTGAGCAACATGACAAAACCCATCACTATAAAAAATACAAAAATTAGCAGAGTGTGGTGGTGCATGCCTGTAGAACCAGCTACTTGAGGTGGGAGTATTGCTTGAGCACGGGACGGGTGGCAGTTGCAGTGAGCAATGATTGTGCCCTTGTACTTCAGTCTGAGTGCCATAGTGAGACCCTGTATCTCAAAAAAAGTTTTGCTATAATTTAAAAAAGAAGTTTCACTGAGGTTTAATGTGTGGTGAGAACATTTAAATTCTGCTGTTAGCGGTTTTCAGGAATACAATACATTTTTATTAACTGTAGTCACCATATTCTACAATAGATCTCTTGAACTGAATAGAGCTTCTAACTGAAATTTTTGTACCCTTTGAGCCACATCTCCACAGTCGTCTCTCCCCAGCCACTGGTAACCACCATTCTACTTTCTGTTTCTATGAATTCAGCTTTTATAGAGTCCACTACATATTTAGTGAAATTATGTGGTATTTCACTTAATGTAATACCATCCAGGATTGTCTATATTGTTGTTGCAAGTGACAGGATTTCCTTCTTTTTAAAGGCTGAATAGTATTCTGTTACTTAGGTGTGCCACATTTTCTTTACCCATTCTTCGATGACAGATACTTAGGTTGATTCCTTATCTTGTCTGTTGTGAATAGTGCTGCAGTGAACATGGGAGAGCACATGTCTCTTCAACATACTGACTTCACTTCCTTTGGATATATACTTAGTAGTGGAATTGCTGGATCGTATGGTAGTTCTATTTTTAATTTCTTGACAAACCTCTATACTCTTCTTCATAATGGCAACACTAACTTATTTTTCCACCTACAGTGAATGTGGGTTCCCTTTTCTCCACATCCTTTCATTTTTTAAAATTATCTTTTTCTGGAATTTCTACTCCTTACATATTGGATGTTCTATACTGATCCTCTAATTTAGTTATTTTTCCCATTTTGTATTTTATTAAATTAATTTTTTCCTCTCATATTTTTAAATAAGTAAATGTTTGTTATACCAAATTGGCATAAACTTGGCTGTAGTTTCTCTGTTTCTCCAGTCTATCTTACACACCAGTCTGATCAAATCAATGAATGTTGTCTACCAGTGTTTCAAGTCTAGAGTCTGAATTTCAGGATTCTCTGTGACCTGATACCACTATACCCATGCGACCATATTTTTACTCCCACATGTAACTTTTACCATTGTTACTATTCTGGAAACAGGTTGTCACCATTTCCCAATTGGTCTCATATTATACTAAATGTTTGAAATGTCTGTCTGCTCCTTAGTTCCTGGTTAATTTCTACTAATCTATCTGGGCAGGTCCATTGGTTTGTCGAAACCTTCTCTGGCCAGCCTCGTCTTTTCACAGTGACAGAGTTGGCGCTAGAACCCAGTTTCCTGCTTTGTTTTACACTGTCATGCCCTATATTTAGCACTGCTGCTCAGATCAATTAAATGATGACTGTCAGACTACATAAACTGGTTCTTTCCTTTTTGTCAGTGATTGCCTTCTAATTCTGTGGTTAAGTTACTTAGAGAAGGCCTCCAACATCAAGTTGATTGTGCTAGGATAAAGCATTGTGAAACAGCTAACAAAGTGCCTGGTGGAGTTAGTGCTTCATAAACTGCTATCCATGGTTTTCAACTGCAAATCCAGTGATGACCCATATCACAGAACCAGAACCTAGAATTCCCTTTTTTCAGATCAAGGCTGTGTACCCAGTGCTGCTGCATTTCATGTTCCTGGGAATCTCTATCCCTGGCTCCCCAATATTTGGCCACAATAGACAGCTTGTGGGTTTGGATGTGTTAGAACTGTGCTGTTAAAAGTTTTACAATAAACTCACTTGGAGCTATAGTAAATTCGAAACAAAATGGGTAGGAAATTAAATGGATATTCTAACTGCCTCTTTCTTCAACTTTTTGATTCAAGACAAGAAGTACATTTCTCAAACAACTTTTGATATGTGACTTGCTGAGGAAAACTATATAGTCCCAACCTGGCAGATTAAGAGTTCTTTGAAGTTGTTAATGAAATGCTTCATACTGGAAACCTGGTAGAAGTATTTAGTTTCTGAAAAATGTTTTGATAATGCTTCCCATAAGAGTTTAAGGAAAATGCCAGCAGAGTAAAAAGTATGCCTTTTTCACAGGTTTAAACATATTAAAACAATAGCAAAAAAAGAGTCTGAGCGAAAAGCTCCTGTTCCTTCCAGAGAGGTCAGTCATTGGTTGACACCAGTTTTTTTTTTTATAGCAAGTATTTCCAAAGCTAACAAAACTCTTTCGAGGAGAGTTTTGCAAAACAATTGATGGACATCAAGTTAAGGTTTTTGAAAGACTAGAAATATACTAGTTTTCTAAATAAATTGAGCTGAATTTAAAGACATGGATGCCCATTGCTATGATATTTTAACGTTTCACTGTAACTTTTTGGCTGAGCATGGTGGCTCACGCTTGTAATCTCAGCACTTTGGGAGGCTGAGGTGGGCAGATCATTTGAGCCCAGGAGTTCAAGACCATCCTGGGCAACATGGCAAAACCCTGTTTCTACAAAAAGTGTAAAAATTAGCTGGGTTTGGTGGCACGCACCTGTAGTCCCACCTACTTGGGAGGCTGAGGTGGGAGGATTGCTTGATCCCAGGAAGCGGAAGTTGCAGTGAGCAATGATTGTGCCATGGCACTCCAGCCTGGGCAACAGAGTGAGACCCTGTCTCAAAGGAAGTTTCACTATAATTTTTAAAAAGAAATTTCATTGAGGTATAACGTGAACAGTACTAGGTACCAATCTTACATGTATAGATCAGTTTTTACATGTCTATATAAGAATTTCAGTTTAATTTGATTTATATATATATTAGTGGAATTTTAAATATTTATATTTTAAATTTGGGTAAGGTTAAAAATAAAATAATTCCTAGTCTGCAATTGTATTTTTATGAAGCAGGTTGCTACTGGAATCTTTTCATATTGGTTTCTATATGTTGTTTGTTGTTGTGTAATATATTACTCCAAAATTTAGTGGCCTGAAACAATAAGCATTTATTGTCTTACAACATTTCTGTGGGTCAAAAATTTGAGAATGGCTTAGCTGGGTGGTTCTGGCTTGGGATCTTTCGTGAGGTTGCAATCAAGTTATTGGTCCAGGCAGCCATCACTTGAAGGTTTGGCTGGAGCTGGAGGATCCAGTTTCAGAGTAGCTCACCCATATGGTTGGCAACTTAGTGCTGGCATCTAGTGAGAGGTCTCAACCCTTTACCATGTGAACACCCTCTTAGGGTTGCTTGAGTGTCCTTGATGTGGCAGCTGGCTTCTCCCAAGGTGAGTGATCCAAGATAGTAAGGCAAAAGTTACCATGTGTTTTCTTACCATGGATATTTCCGTAATATCCTCTTGGTTACATAGGTCAGCTCTGTTAATGATGGAAGGAGCATGAATACTAGGAGGAGAGAATCATTGTGGGTCATTTTTGAGGCTAGCCTCCAGTTTCCCTTATTTGCTATGTTAATTATTTTAATTTTCTTTTGTATTAATTTCTTCTTATGACTAAATCTTTCAGACATTCAGAAAAGTAGTACTAGTGTAAAGAACACTCATGTATCTGTCATGACCTAACACATTAATAATTTACTGTTTGTGTTGGCAGTTTTTTCTATAATATCTTAAATTAAAATTATAGCTATCATAACATTTCACTCATAAACATAAAAAAGTTTGTACTTTAAAGAATCAATATATTTTCTTACAATACCATAACATCATTTTCACAGTAGCCAAATTTGAAATAATTCCTGGTTAACATCTAATACTGAGACCATATTTAAGTTTCTCCTGTTGTCCCCAAAATGTAATGTATTTTATAGCTGGTTTATCCAAGCCACGATACAAATGAAGACTATGTATTTTATTCAGTTGTGTTTGTCTTTATTTACAGCAGAACTCCCTTTTTAGTATCGTGATACCGGGTTATATTTTCCGTAGATTGTCTCACCTTCTAGATTTGTCTGATAATTTTCTCATGATATCATTTAACTTATTTCTCCATCTTCTGTATGTTCTTTTTTTCTTTTTCTTTTTTTTTTTTTTTTGAGATAGGATCATGCTCTGTTGCCCAGGCTGGAGTGCAGTGGCGTGAACATGGCTCACTGTAGCCTCAAGCTCCTGGGCTCAGACAATCCTCCCACTCAGTTTCCTGTATAGCTGGAACCACTGGCACCCACCAGCATGACCTGGCTAATTTTTAAATTTTTTGTAGAGACAGAGTCTCACCGTATTGCCCAGGCTGATCTCCAAATCTTGGGCTCCAGAGAGCTTCCTGCCTTGGTTGGGATTACCGGTATGAGCCACTGTGCCCAGCCTGTATTTTCTTTAATTTGGAAGTTATATCTAAAACTTGATTCTATTCAGATTACAGAGTTCTGGTAAAATTACTTCAGAAGTGATGCTGTGTATTTTATTGTATCACATCATGAGGCACAGAATGAATGCCTGGCTATCCCATTATAAGTGAAGTTAAGTTTGATCATTTGCTTAAGGAGATTGTAGCCATATCCGCCAGTGGTATAGTTCCAGTTTCCCCCCTTGATGTGCATGTCCTGTATGAGTTGATACTCCAATACCATGTGAATGCCTGGTTTCTCGCTAACTTTTCACCCATTGTCTTTAGCATCCACTAGTAATGCTAAATGTATTAATTATTTCCTTAAGGGTTACAAAATAATGTAGTTTGCTTTAATTTGATTCTTATGTTGTTAAATTACATGCTTTTCTTCTCCCTTCTTTGATGGTAACACCACCTGCACATCTTTGTGGTTTTGAATCATTTTTTCTTGCCCCTAGATGTCCCTTTATTTTTAGGTTTGCTTATCAAGTGGTAGTTACTTAATGAATCTTGGTTAAGTGGATGGCTGTACTTCCTTTATTCAAGTGTATCAGGGCTTCCCCAAACTACCAGCTCCCTTTTCCGTTAACTTATGTGTTTTCATCATCAGTTCATCAAATATTTATGTATTTGCTATGCATCATTTAAGCACAGTGATGAGGAGCTGGGCTGTTATTAATGAAGTGGTCTGAATCCTTTTGCTTTGAGGAAGCTCTAGTATCTTGTTGGCAACATCCAACTAGATGATTCAACTATCACAACGTAACCACTAGATTATGTGCCAGGGCCTGGTATACAATAAATACCTAAATATTTATTGACTGACTTGGGTAAGAGTTGTAATATTGATCTGTTAAGGTTCAATGGAGCCTGGAGGAAGACTTAGTGGTTGGGGAGCTGGAGAAAGTTACTCAGAAGTGACATTGACTTGGATATTTGGTAGGGTGACTTAGCATGCAAACTAGATACTTTTGACAGTAAAAGGGGAGCACTAAAAATACTTAAAATTATATAATTAAAATATTGAATGATTGATACATTGCTTTTATTTTATTGGTAGATTTTCTGTACAAGAGAAAATAGTTCCGTTCAAACACTTAAAAATTCATTCTAACTCTAAATACATCTATGTACATCAAAGCCAAAAAATATATTCATATCATCTCAGCATTATAAAGTAAATTGAATTATTACTCTGCTTTAATTAGCTTCTGAGCTGTATCAATCTATATGTCAAGGTTACATTTTGTGTTTATTATGTTTAAAATTCTTGATAGTTTTCAATTGATTCTTATCCATAAAACACATTTATAAAATTGAGAAAACATTTTCTCTACAAGTGCTGAGGTACTTAGTAAGTTTATCATATTCTGTAAATGGAGGGTATTTTCAGTTCACATTGTTTAATTGAAATGTGTAAATATTTTATCAGAAATGTTTTTACAGCTAATATATTTTTGCCTTCATTCTGAGACAAAATAGTAAATATTTTTATAAGACAAAACATGTCAAATAAGATGTCTCTGTTTATGATTCTTTTGGATATTTTGCAAATTCAACTACTGTAAAATTATAAGCCTTCTCAATTTCATTTCTTTCCAGTACAGAATATAAGCTTACCTAATTTAAAATAGGAGCGTTTGGTAGCTAGTCTCCAGAGATGGTCCACATCTCTGGTATTGATGCCTTTCTGTAGTCCTGTATTGCATTAATTCTGGGCTGGCCGTGTGACTCACTTTAACTGAAGAATGTGGCAGAAGTGGTGCTCTACAGCTGCTTTAACAATTTTGGGTGCTCTGAGCTGCCTGTTAAGAAGTTCAGCTACTTGGAAAGGAAGAAAAGGCACTTGGAAAGGGAGAGGTTTGAGGACTACATGGAGAGAAAGAAGGAAACCTAATGTCCCGTCAGAGCCCAGTCTTCCAGCTGCACCCTCCAAGGTACCAGAACTGTGAGTGAAACTGTTTTGCATGTTCCAGTCCCAGCCACCATCTGACTTTAGCCATGCAAGAGATCTCAGCTGACAGTAGCAGCACAACCGCTCAGCTGAGCCTATCAGCCTAACAGGAGAAACAAAATGATTGCTGTTTTTAGCTGCAGTGTTTTGTGGTTGTTGTTATGCAACAAAAGATAGTCAAAACAGTTAAGCTGAAGGATTCCAAAGTGTAACTTTAGAATTTTAAAATTAACCTCTGTATACTAGTTGAAATCTTGTTATTTAATTTGTTCAAATCTATTCTTTTGTAGGGGTAAATTTTAGTGTCTTTATCTTTGCAAAATTGTCATCAGTAATTGTAGTTCACTGACAGTTTCAAAAACAAGAGGCTTTGGTGTTTTATTTATTTAATATCTTTTTTTTAAGTAAAAGATTTTCAACTATTTTGAAAAACAAAAAGCTAACATTCAAAGGTCTTATTTAGAAGGTAGTTCAAGACTGTCGGCTTAGATTGAGTGACAGAATGGCTCTTAACTCTTCAAAGAATCAGATGTTTCCTGTATTCAGCTGATGAGAATCAGCAGAGAGAGTGCATATTGCCATGAAGGAAGATTTATGTTTAATGTCAGCTTCTTACAAAGATCAGATAGTTCGTTTATTCTGTGTATAAATAAAATGTTTAATATTTGACATTGACAACTTGTACTTTGTTAGTCTGTAGAAGCATATTTGGATGAAATTATTAATTATATGTCCGTCACAAAGAGATCCAGGTATATTTCTGCTCCTTAGGTTTTCTAATTTAATAAGAACATGTTTTTATCTTGATACTTTTGTATCAGGATTTGTATCCATGTTATCACTGCAGAATCACGTAATTATGTGTTTTATTCTAACCTCTTTAACTGAATTTATAGTGGTAGTCACAGCAATGTCAGATGTCAGTTGTTTTACCTTTAGCAAAATAGACTTCCTGTTTTTTATTTGATAAATTAGATTTTGAAAATGAGTCAATATTCAAATTAATTTAACTGATTTTTCTGTTTGAAGCACCTATGACTCTGCTATGAAACTGATGTATTCTACTATTTTGTGAATCTTCTGCTAGTGGAGCCAACAACTTAATAACTGCTGCTTTATTTCTTATATATTCAATAGAAAATTTAGATCTAAAAGTGAGCAATATTTAGAATAGTCACTTATCTAAGTGAAAGTCAAGCTTAAGAGTTTTATGTAACTGTATCTTCTGAAGATGTGTTAAAATGCCATCTTTGGGCACAGACATCTTAACATAACTACTAATTTTTTGAAGTACATACTGATGCTTTTTAGCAGATTTAGGTCATCCTAGAATCTGATATGTAGATAGATAGATAGATAGATAGATAGATAGATAGATAGATAGATAGATATCTCTGGTTTTCATGGCACATGGCAAATGTTGAAAAACATTTTGTGCAAATTGCAGATAATCAACTTTCCTGAGAAATGGGAATTCAGAATAAAATTTTTTGTTAAACATACTTTTTTTTGAGGTCATAATTTTTGTTGTTGCAGAATTTGAAAACCTGACCCAAAATAAATAGTTTTAGATTTACAGAATATGATAAATCATAAAAGCATTGCTTTCAGTGTCCTCTCTGCAAGGAACATAGTGATTTCCCATACATATTTCAGGTTCACCTAACCTACAGTAGAGGATCATTGATCCTACTGACTGGGGGTATTGTGCGCTTGTGTCTCTTGCATGCTTGGACTCAGGCCAGGGCACAACTAGCTGCTGTATCACATGGATATAACAGAGACAGAAAAGTGTTGATTGCTATTCTGACCACCACACAAGACGAGAAGGACTTAGCCATCTCTAGCTACAAATATTCTTTTTTTAAAATAATTTCAATAGTTTTTGGGATACAAGTGGTTTTGGATTACATGAGTAAGTTCTTTAGTGGTGGTTTCTGAGATTTTAGTGTACCCATCATCCTAACAATATACGCTATACCCAATATATAGTCTTTTATCTGTCTCTCCCCTCTCTGTTCCCTCACGCTGAATCCCCAAAGTTCATTATATCATTCTCATGCCTTTGTGTCCTTGCAGCTTAGCCCCCATTTATTAGTGAGATCATGGGATATTTGATTTTTCCATTTTTAGTTACTTCACTTAGAATTATGGCCTCTATCTCCATCCAAGGTGCTGCAAAAGACATTATTTTGTTCCTGTTTATGGCACAGTATTCCATGATGTGTGTGTGTGTGTGTGTGTGTGTGTGTGTGTGTGTATTTTTTTTTTTTTTTGAGGCTGAGTCTTGCTCTGTTGCCCAGGCTGGAGTGCAGTGGCATGATCTCGGCTCACTGCAACCTCCGCCTCCCAGGTTCAAGTGATTCTCCTGCCTCATCCTCATGAGTAGCTGGGATTACAGGTGCCTGCCACCCCACCCAGCTAATTTTTTTGTAGTTTTTAGTTGAGATGGGGTTTCATCATCTTGGTCAGGCTGGTCTTGAACTCCTGACATTGTGATCCACCCGCCTCAGCCTCCCAACATGCTGGGATTACAGGCGTGAGCGTCTGTGCCCAGCCTCTATGATGTTCATAATCCCACATTTTCTTTATCTACTCATTGACTCATGAGCATTGAGCTTAGTTTTCTTTGCAATTGCAAATTGTGCTGCTATAAACATACATGTGTATGTGTCTTTTTCATATAATGACTTCTTTCCTTTGGGTAGATACCCAGTAGTGGGATTGCTGAATTGAGTGTTAGTTCCAGTTTTAGTTCTTTAAGGAATCCCCATACTCTTTTCCACAGCGGTTGTACTAGTTTACATTCCCATCACCAGTGTTCCCTTTTCACCATATTCACGCCAACATCTATTGGTTTTTTTACTTTTTTTTTTCTTTTTTTTGAGACGGAGTTTCGCTCTTCTTACCCAGGCTGGAGTGCAATGGCGCAATCTCGGCTCACTGCAACCTCCGCCTCCTGGGTTCAAGCAATTCTCCTGCCTCTGCCTCCCAAGTAGCTGGGACCACAAGCATGCACCACCATGCCCGGCTAATTTTTGTATTTTTAGTAGAGACGGGGTTTCACTATGTTGACCAGGATTGTCTCAATCTCTTGACCTCATGATCCACCTGCCTCGACCTCCCAAAGTGCTGGGATTATAGGCGTGAGCCACCGTGGCCGGCTCCCTTTAGCATTTCTTGTAGGGTGTATCTGATATTAATGAATTCCCTCAGCTTTTGTTTGTCTGAGAATGTTTTTATTTCCCTTTCATGTTTGAAGGAATTTTCACCTGATATACTATTATAGGCTAAAAGTTTTCTTTCCTTCAGCTCTTTAAATATGTCATGCCATTCTCTCCTGGCCTATAAGGTTTTCACTGAACAGACTGCTGCCAGACATATTGGAATTCCATGGTGTGTTGTTTCTTTCCTCTTGCTGCTTTGAGGATTTTTCTTTATCCTTAACATTTGGGAGTATGATTATTAAATGTCTTGTGGTAGTCTTCCTTGGGTTAAGCCTGCTTGCTATTCTGTAACCTTCTTGTACTTGGATAGAGATATCTTTTTTTAGGTTTGGGAAATTCTTTGTTATTGTCTCTTTGAATAAACATTTTACCGCTCTTTCTCTATTTCCTCTTTAAAGTCAATAAACTCTTGGATTTGCCCTTTTGAGGCTATTTTCTATGTTCTGTAAGTGAGCTTCATTTTTAATTTCTTTTTCTTTTTCTTTTGTCTCCTCTGATTGTGTATTTTCAAATAGTCTGTCTCCAAGTTCACTAATTCTTACTTCTGCTTAATCCATTCTGCTGGTAAAGGACTCTTATGTATTCTTTAGTATTCCAGTTACAGTTTTCATCTCCAGAATTTCTGATTGATTCTTTTGTAATTGTTTCATTCTCTTTGTTAAATTTATCTGATAGAATTCTGAATTCCTTCTCTGTGTTATCTTGAATTTCTTTTGAGTTACCTCAACACAGCTGTTTTGAATTACCTGTCTAAAAAGTCCCATATATCTGTTTCTCTAGGATTTGTCTTTGATGCCTTATCAGCTCATTTGGTGAGGTCCTGTTTTTCTGGATGATGTTGATGCTAGCAGATATTTTTCAGTGTCTGGGCTTTGAAAAGTTATTGTAGTATTCACTGCCTGGGTTTATTTGTACATATCCTTCTTGGGAAGGCTTTCCAGATATTTGAATGAATGTGGGTGTTGTAACATAAGCTGATTCTGCCTTAGGGGGCACCTCAAACCCAGCATGCTGTGGTTCTTGCAGACTTGTAGAGGTATAACCTTGATGGCTTTGGACAAGATCAAGGAGAATTCTCTGGAATAACAGGCAGAGACTCTTCTTCCCTTCTCTTACTTTCTTTCAAACATACAGTCTCTCTCTCTCTCTCTCTGTTCTGAGCCACCTAAAGCTGGGCATGAAGTGACACAAGCACTCCCATGGCCACCACTACTATGACAGCACTGGGTCATACCTGAGACCAACATAGCACTGTGTCTCACCCAAGGCCTGCTGTAATGACTCCCTGGCTACTGTCTATGTTCACTGAAGGCTGCGAGGCTAGACAATCAGCAGGTGGCAAGCCATCCCAAGCCTGTATCTTTCCCTTCAGGGCAGGCAATGATGTCCCCCATTCACCAGGTGGGTCCTGAAGTGCTATCTGGGAATCAAGGACTAGGATCAAAACCTTAGAAGGTGACCTGGTATTCTATTGTATTGCAGCTGAGCTGGTACTCACAAGTACACAGTCCTTCCCATTCTTCCCTGCCCTTTCCACTCAAGTCAGAGGAGCCTCACCACACAGCTACCTCCAACCCTGCCCATGAGGAGTTTTGACAGACTACCACAGATAGGCCCAAGGTCTCTTAAGTCAGCTTGTGGTAAATGCTGCCTGGCCTGGGTTTCACCCTTCAGGGTAATAGGCTCCCTTCTGGCCCAGGGAAGGTCCTGAAATGCCATCTAAGAGCCGAGCCCTAGAATCAGAGACCCCAAGAGCTCAGTTGGTGTTCTACCTCCTGTGGTGGTATTGGTATCTAATGTGCAAGACAAAGTCTCCTTTACTTTTCCCTCTGCTTTTCTCAAACAGAAAGACCTTTTCCCTGTAGCCACCATAAATGGTAATATGCTGAGTCTCACCTGAAGCCACCAACTCTCAGAGGCTCACCAAGGCCCTTGATGTAGTACCTGGGTATCGCTGCAGGTAATTCAGGGCCCAGAAACTCTTCAGTTAGCGGGTGATGAATACTGCTGTGGCTGAAGAGGCTTCCTTTCCTTCTGGTCCATAGTGTGCCTAGAAATGTCATCTGAGAGCTAGGACCTAGAACAAGGGCCTCATGACTCTGACCTGTGCCCTGTCCTGCTGTGGTTGAGGTGGGATCATGATGCAAGATGAAGTTCTCCCCACTCTTTCCTCTCCTCTCTTTAAGCAGAAGGAAGGGGTCTCCTTTGGAGCCATGAGCTGTGCAGACTGGGATTAGGGGAGGGGTAATCCCAGCACTCCCTTGGCTTCCCCAGCTAGTGTCTCAGTATGTTGTGTGACCCCTGCCACCCCTAGTCTACTGTCTCCAGGCCTAAGTCAGCCGTAAGACTCACCTAGGTTTTGCATTCCTTGTGGCCTAGACTGCCTTTCAATTTTACATAGGAAGGCAGAGCACTTGGGCCCTAAGTGCAGAGGTTTGTTTGCAGGCGCTCATGTTCAAACTGTTGAGATCAGAGATTCCCCTTTTGCTAGGATTGGTTTAAATGCTCCCTTTGTGGGAAGATTTCATCTGAGTTTTTTCTGGTTTGCCTTTCTGGTCTAACAGAACAACACTGAGTTTGATTCTTGACAGTTGTTTTGTTCTCCCTCCCCCGGCACCAGAGAGGGTCTCCACACCAGAACACTGCGATTGGAGGTGAGGGAGGAGTGATGTAAGTGATTAAGGACTGTAGTTTTATTCTCTTCAGTGCTTCATTCAGCAATATGAAGTTAAAACCAGGCACTGTAAGTGCTCACCTGATTTTTGGTTCCTATGCAGGTGTTTTTTCTCTGTAGTTGTTAAGTTGGTGTCCTTGTGGGGAGGGATGATCAGCGAACGTTTCTATTCTGCCATCTTACTTCACCTCCCCTCTTGTAATGAACTTTTTAAGCCTGGTTGCAGGGTGTAGGGCAGGGGTGGTCAAGTGCAATGGGGCACAAGAGATATTTCAGGGTGAGAGAATATACCTATATCCTGATTATGGTACTGGTTATCCACATTTTTTAAAGTAACAAAATTCAAAATACTGTTCACATAAAATTGCTGAAAATATCACATGTGCATTTACTAATGGTGGTAGACAGGATTCCTTGCTAAAGGTGATTAGGATTGCAAATGACAATGCATATAAATTTATAGTTTACAAATGAATTCAATAGAGAAATAGCATTAAAACAAGGATTCGTATCACAGCCAAAGGCCTTACAACAAGAGGACCTGAGAGGCCAGGCATGACCCCCAGCTGTGTGTGTAAGGGCTGTGTGGATGTTTTTTTCTCTCAAATCAGGTACTAACAATTTGTGCATAACTCACCCTGGAACCAGGGATTATCTAATACTCTGTAGCCCATGTAAGCATATTCCTACAACAGTATGGTACCAGCCCCAATGGTAGAATGCTCTGGGCTTTGCACTGAGACCAGGTACAAATTGCCAGTCTCACTTTACAAATTGGTATAAAGGTCCTGGGACACATGATTACAAAGCAACAATATTAAGTCCATTTCATGCCTTGACCAAAGGTCAGTATTATGCAGATACTTTAGCAGTCTAACTCAGGCTAATTTTAGGTCTGCTGGAATTAACCATCACAGCACAGTAAATAATACCTTAATGAACAGCAACAATAAAACTGGCAAATGGTGAACCACTATATAAACATAACAAATTATGTAAGTAGCACTTGCTCTGCATCATTTCATGGCAATGGAGAGTGACTGCATTACACTAACATGCGTAAGCTTCAGTTAACATAATACCATGCAAGTGAGGACTGCCCATAGTATCATTACACATTCGTAATACTTATTTCTATAAGCCATGCTATAAAAACAACTCTATCAATTTTGGTTAAATATTTTGGCAATGTTAAAGGACTAGTTAAAATTATCCAAGTCCAGATTTTGTTGTAGTTTGATCTCTGACTCATTCTTCAATTGAATATGTTAATTAGTAAATGATTAATTACTCTCAAAAATTCATTTTATTCTCTGTAAAATCAAGATAACAATCTTACCATGATTGAAAAAAAATGCATATAAAGCACTGGGAATATGCAGGCAGTCAATGAATGTTAGTTACAAGAATGACTTTATGAACATGCAAACTGTGCATTCATATAGGTCCTCAAGCTCAGAGGGGGTACATACTTGGTTTAATGCTCTGCTGTCATTATCTTGGAAAATCTTAATAATTTTATCTAGGAACTCTAAACTTACTCTTTGTAAGTGATGTCTAGATAGAACAATGGGCGTGGATTGTGTACAATATGTATGTCCTGTTTTTCATTGGACAATAGTGTACCATGAGCACAGAATTCCGGTAGACCTGAGACCCAGAGAGACTCTTGAGATCTAGATAGACACATACATACTTGTGTGTATGACAAGTGTGCTATGCCTACAACTGATTTAGTGGCACTGACAACCCCCAAAGGGTCATGCTTTCTAAATGAACCAAAACTTGCTTTGGCAAGGGAATGACCAAGGAACCTTGTCATATCCTTTCTCATTCATGTTACTTTTCTGTATTGGCCAACCACTTGCATGAAAATAATAACATAGAAGGAAAGAGAAAAGTAAAACAAAACATCATTCTTTTGCCTTTCAATCCTTCTTTACTTATTACTAAAATAAAAGTAGAAAGTGTTACTAGAAGGTGCAGGTATCAAGAAATAAAGCAGTTGTTTTGGTTTTGTTCAGCTTCACTGCTCTGGCAAGAATGAAACACTTGTGTGTGCCCAAACTGTAAAATACAAGTGGCGTAATTTTGATGATTCCACATGCAATATAAGTGATCTGATATTTAAATTAAAATTGGCATTACACAATATACAGCAATATGCATCTTAATAAAAACATTAATCTTTTTACTTAGAATTACATAATATTGAACAATAAAAACCATCACAGGTCAAGAGAAAAACTATGCAAGAAAGAAAAATGGTAATACTTTTAATAACACTTTCCCCCTGCTTTTTGAACAAGGAATAACATATTTTCATTTTGCACTAAGCATTATAAATATGCAGCAGGCCCTGGGTAAGTAATATTATTATAGTCAGTATTCTTGATATAAGAGCAAGCTGGTGCTATAGATGAATAAGTCCTGGGGTTTCTATAAACACAGAGCCCCAAAACACATCATTCATTCACTCTCTATATCTCTTTTATTTTTCTTGAAGTAAACTGGAAAATGAGATATAAAAAGAATGCATATTGACACAGCTAATGTCTGAAAGAGAAAACTGCATGAGTAAATTTCAATAGTGTATTTGGTAACCAAACCTGAAAGGTGGGTCCTAGTTTACAGGTCTGTTCTGGGAAATAGAAACCTTGGTGATTTGGTGTTTCCTTGGTGATAGATCTTTCTTTTCAGATGTATTGTCTTTGTAAAGGCAGAGGTGAAAACTTTGGCTGATGATTGTTTACTTATTCTGTTGGCTCAACTTATCCACAGTACTAATAATTTGGAGTTTAGATATAAAATAATGGTCAGGTAACGTTAAAGGGAGTGTGAAAAACATCATATGGAAACATGATTGAAAATATCACTGAATAAATGTTTTTATGCATTTAAGGTCTCAAATACTATATTTCTGTTTAAAATCACTTAGAAAAAAAATTATTCTAGATATGCTTTTCACTTAGAGAAAACACCAATAATGGTCCAATGTGAACAACTTATTTTTCTTATGTGGCAAAGAATGTTAGATGTATTAAGTATTGTATTCATTATAGGTTTTAGAAACATCAGCTTTTTTTTTCTAATAGATAATTGTTGTTTTGTTTTATTTTGAGCTATCCACTGAGGTTTAATCTTTGTATCAGTTTTTACATGTATATATATAGGTCTAGCTAGGCATTTGACACAGACGACATGGACGTAGTCAGGTGAGGGACAATACAGTTTGGCCTTGAAAAGACTATTTCAGACCTTGAAACAGGAGAGTCAATCCACAGAAGGAGGTTTGATGAATACAGTATCTTACTTCCAAATGACAGGGAGCTTTTAGAAAGTTCTTTTCTGAAGAGATGGGATACATAGACTTCTGAGAACTAGCTGAAATAATCAGCCAACTCAAAAGCAAAAGTAACTCAAGTTTCATAGCTTGAGATACGTAAATGCCTAAAAACAAATTAAATATGAAGATTTTAGAATTTAGGTCTTTAATGCCATGAAGTTCTTTCAGCAATACCATTGACATTCCTTTCAACTATGAAGATGGAAATAATAAAGCCTGCAAGAGATGAGGAAAAATAATTCTATTATAGTTTCACACTTTTATAAAAATATTTTTAGAGAAAAACTACTGGAAACAAAAGCTGATTATTTCTTCTTTGGGTGTTGCCTAAGGAAAATTGTACAATTTTTCTATTTATGTCATTCAAGCTTATACACTTAATGGCATAAGAAAAAAATGTTGACATCTCATTGTTATTTCCTTATTCCAGCTCTCCCTTCCTCTCCTGCCTCTCTCTTCTTTCCCTCCCTCTGTTTTCTTTTTCATTTCTTTTTATAATTTTCTCTTCTCTTCTTCACTGCATCCTCATTTTACTCTATCTCATGGTGGGAACAGCATTATTTGAGGAAAATCTGAGTTTTAAGACTGCAGATGTGGTTTTTGAATTTGGTTTTTCCACTTATTAGCAATGCTAATTCGGGTATATTAATATTGTTTAAGTGCTCAGACTTTCAATTTCCTTATCTACAAATTGGAGTAAATATTTATCTATTTCACAGGGTTTGGGATGAGGATTAAATAAGATCTATAAAGTGCCAGAGTAGTGGCCAGCTCATAAAATGCATTCTATTGCTGTTAGATTTTTGTTTCTCTTTTCCTTTAGCAAGGAGAATTGGGTTTGGAAATCTATACAATCCATTAGCTTTAAGGGCAAAAGAGATCTATTACTTGTTGTGCAAGGGAAATTTTAAAATCCTGATCAAAATAATTACTGACTGATCCTTAGTATGAGAATGTAATAACAAGAAGACTCATTAGCTAAAAGCAACTTAATAGCTGTCTTGCTTTAAAAAAATTACAGCAAATTTTCATACTTCCACAGTTTGATATCTTCCCAGGTTTTTGCTTAAAACTAATTTATAAGAACTATAATTGTCTTTTTATAACTTTGACAAACTAACTGCATATCTCAAAATATGGTTGTTTTGTTGTCTTCTAGTTTGATCTTTTGAGTCTCCTTTAGGCACTGGTTCTATGATACACCATTTATGAGACATTTTAAGGCAGTATGTTTCATTGGAGATAGAATGCTTTCTCTAAATAAGTAATAATTTCTATCTAAATGTTATTCTATAATAGTTTTTACATCAGTATATCTTAAAATAGTAAACATTTAGAAAATAACCTATTTTTCCAAGTAATTGGTGATATATAGGGTGTTGCTGCCATGCTAGCATTAACAATGACATGTAATATTTTATATAATATAATAACATGTTGTGAAAAAGGATTTTACAACAATATTTAATGTTATATGATTCCAATTTGGTGTTAAACAAATAACTATAATATTTATGTAATATGTTGTTTAGCGAAAAGACTAGAAAATTACATTCTAATATGTAATGTATTTATCACTTGATATGACTTCAGGTGATTTTGACTTTCTCTGAAGTCCTGGTATATTTAATTTTTACATAAACATTAATTTTATAATCTACAAAAGGTTAAAGAGAAGAAAAAAGGGAAATCAAATGTGTTTCATATAAATTCATGTGCATTATTCTTAGGACAATCCATTCTTAAATTCATATACATATATTACCTTGCTATCTACTGACCTATCCATGCATCAGAAAAGGTAGAGATAGTTAATGTTTATCCAGACTATATGGACATTCAAAGAAAACCACATTGGAATGATCACTCTTAACCTTATGGAAGGAACAGAGGATGTTGTTATGAACAATTGACATAAATGTTCATTTTAGCAAAATTCACTTTATCTTGAAAATGTTTCTTAGCTCAACTCATATTTCAATTTTTCTAGGCAGTCCCTCTTAATATTTTGAATCAAAGGAAATCCCTCTACTTTCTTGCCTTTTCTTGACTTATTTGTAACTCTTAATGATGGAAATGGCTCCATCACATTTTATTAATTTCTATATGTCTCTAGCACCTAGAAAAAAATGTTTTTATATTATTTGCTGTATTAGTTTTCTGTTGCTGTGGTAACAAATTCTCATAAACTTGGTGGGAAAAGCAATATAACTTTTCCCTGTTCTTTGGTCAAAATCCTGATACAGCATGGCTTTTCTGTTTTTTGTTTTTTGTTTTAAGTCTCACAAGACCGAAATCAAGGTATCAATAGGGTCAAGTTTATGGAGGCTATAAAGAAGACTCTACTTCCAAGCTCATGTAAGTTCTTAGCAGAATTCATTTCCTTGTGCCTGTATAACTAAGGTCCTTCTACATATGTTGACTGTCAGCAGAGAGCCTATCACAGCTCCATAAGGCCACCTGCACTCTCATGGTGTTTCTCCCACCAGCTTCAAACCAGAAAGACCAAGTCAAGCCCTTCTCATGAATTGATTCTCTCTGACTTGCCCTCCTTACAGACCTCCTTTGCCCCCCACCAAATAACTTCTCTGCTTTCAATGGTTTGTGTGATTAAATTGAGCCCACCAGACTATCCAGAATAATTTCCTTATTTTAAACTTTCTACCTCTAATAAATAACATATCTGTTTTCAGCAGTTTGTGTGATTAAATGGAGCCCATCCAGACTATCCAGGATAATTTCTCTATTTTAAACTCCCTACTTCTAATTATATCTGTAAAATCTCTTCTGCCAATTGAGGTAATCTATTCTTAAAGTCTAATGATTAGTGTATGGACATCCTTGGGGAACATTCTGCCTATCCCATATATATTCAATAAATAATTATTGAATTAAATTATCAAAACCCATTAAATTTGGATATCTTAATAACTTCAAAGGAAATGTTATGCCTAACTAACTTGTGTGAAACTTCTAACTATTACAACCTCACAGGCCTAAAACAAAAAGCATAGCTATATTTTTCTAACTCACTTGTCTCAGAAATTGCTAGACCTTTGATACTGCAGAAGTCTCAGTTATTTCTGAAGACTCTAGGGTATGTTTCATCTATGTGGTTTCTTCCATCTTCTTCTCCTGTGATTTCATTATCTCCAATCCATTGTACTATTGTTAATACTGCCTGGGTCCATAAAATTATACAGGGATATCACTACCAGTATTTTTGGTGGACAATATTTGCAGAAATTCCCAGACTGCTATCATCTACTTTTATCAATTGCACCAACTTTTGCTACTACACAGAGTTGGATATCAGCTATTATCATCTGTACAACTTTGGTTTGCTGTGCACCATATCAAGAATTTCCCAGAAAATTGTTCTTAGTACACTGGCAATTATTGAGGGTACACTATGTCCCAGGTGCTTTATGTCCAATAATTCTATTAAGTAATTATTACTCACAGTTGTCAAATGAGGAAAATAATAGATCTGAGAAGGCACATAAATTGCTCATGGCACTTAGTGTGTGGTGGAATTAGTATTTAAACTCATGTGTATTTGACTATAGACAAATGTTATATCTTCTTTATGTAAAATAAAAAGCATTCATATTTCCATTTACAGACAAATTAATAAAAGGACTAACACATATTTGGAGAACAGAAACAAAACATTATAGGGGACATGGAAACGGAGTTGTTTTCTTAGACTTTAAATTAAATTAGATTTTAATTTGTAGCCATAATGAAGTAATAGGAACTGGATTTAACCGCATGCCCTAAAAAGTAATTAGAAAATAGAGAAATATAAGAAATACAGAAAAATACATGAAATAAATGTCTAAATATTGAACTGCAAGTGGCACAGAACAGTGGTCTCTGAGAGAAATGAAACAAATAAAAATGAGCACTATGTTATACAATTTTTCTTATATTTCAGATTATAGAGCAGAGAAAGTTCATTAGTCAGGGTTTTCCAGAGAAATATAACCAATAGCATATGTATTTCCAGAAAAAATACACTATTTTGATAAACTGACTCATGCATTATTAAGATTGGTAAGTCCAAAATCTACAAGGTGGGCCAGCAGACTAGAGATGACTCAGGGCGAAGCCGGTGCTCCAGTTCAAGTCCAAAGGCCATTAGGCAGGAGACTTAGGGAATAGCTAATTAGGTGAGGCCCACCCACATTATGAAGGACAATCTGCTTTATTCAGAGTCCACAGATTAAAAAGTTAACTTTAACAAAAAAATCACCCTCACAGGAACATCTAAAAATATAACCACATATCTGGGCCTTATGGCCCAGCCAAGTTGACACACAAAATTAACTGTCATAGAGAGGAATTCTCCCTCGCCCCTCAAAAAAACACAGAAGTATCACTAATTTGAGAAGACACAGATTAGGAAGTCTAAATTAACTGGAAGATGCAGAGCAGAGTTGTGAAAGGTCTACACAAAAATCTAGAAATCTGATCAGGTTTCCTTGAGTCTTCCTAAGATGCGCATGTGTAGGGTGAATTTCCACAATGTTGGGAAAAAGAAGACGAAGCTGTGAGAACATGGTTCCAAGAGCTTTTCAAATTTCTATCATCTAGATAGTCTCTTTATCTAGCATACAAACCTACAAAAACAGTACGAAGTAAAAAGGGCAAAAAGGAGAAAATAAAGACAAGTATTTCTCATGAACTTAGACATAAAAGCCCTTAGCATTAGCAAATTACATCCAGCAATGTAAAAAAATAATTAATCATCATTACATATGTGATCTTTTCCAGGTATGAAAGACTGGTTCAACATTTGAAAATCAGTCAATTTCGTTCACCATATCAACATGCTGAAGGAGAAAATTCATGTGATTGTATCCATTAACACAGAAGAGCATTTAACAAAAATCTAGCACTAATTCATGATTAAAATCAAGAAACAAACAAACTCTCTGCACATTAGAAGTAGTGGCGTTACCTCAATCTAATAAAGAGCATCTGTCGAAACTTTCAGCTAACATCACATCTAAGACTAAAAGACAAAATATTTTCCTTCCAAGATTGAAAGAAGGTAAAGATGTCTGCTTTTACTACTCTAATCAATCAGAAGTTCTAGCCAGTGCAAAAAGGAGAAAAAAAGTCATACAAATTGGAAAGGAAGAAATAAAATTGTTCCTGTGTGCATATGATATGATCATCTGCACTGAAAATCCTAAGAAATCTATTTTTTAAAAACCTGGGCCTATTTAGAGAATTCAACAAGGTTGCAGGATTTATGAACAATGCACAAAATTAAACTACCTTTTTGCCAAAAATTGAAACACAATACCAGTTAAACTTGCTTCAGATAAAATGTATCCAAAAAGTTATGAAATGGCGATGGAAGAAATGAAAGAAGTACCTAGATAAATGAGAAGACATACCACTTTCACAGATTATAAACCTCAACATAGTAGAGATGTCAGTTCTTTCTAAATTATTATATAGGTTTTAATGCAATTCTATCAAAAATTGTGTGTTAAAGACATACCTAATGCTTCGGCAGTTTATATATGGTCACCCCTTACAATCCATAGGGAACTGGTTTCAGCTCCCCACCCTGCCCACGGAAATACAAAAATATGCTGATGCTCAAGTCTGTTATATAAAATGACATATATTATTTGTGTATAACCTATAAACATCTTACCTCCTGTACACTTCAAATTGTTTTTAGATTACTTATAATAACTAATACAAGGTAAATGTTACCTAAGTAGCTGTTATACTGTATTGTTTCACGAATGATGACAAGAAAACAATGTGTGTATTTATTTAATGCTGATACAATTATCCATATTTTTCTAAATATTTTGGATCCATGATTGGTTAATTTGAAGAATGCAAAACTCAAAGATATAGAGGGCCACTATACTGTATCTAGATACAGATTGACATTTTATGTATATTTATAGGCACAAACTTTCTTGAGTTAGCCCTAGTAATGTTAATAATTTTCTTTACACAATTCACATTGGTATGTCCTAAAAATTATTTAACTTTGTATTAAGTCCAAGATTTTAATAAATCATCGTTATTAGCTAAGTAGCCCATAGATCTTGACTGATTTCTACTTTATTGCATTCTAAAAATGTTATTTAACAGTATTTTCAACTTATTTTCACTTTTTATTTAACGATAGTATAATTAACAAAAATACAGAGTCCTTAGTAATGAACAAGTGTTTGATCCTAGAAGTCTGGCAGGATCTTTGGTTTTATTTCCAGCTTCTGATGATAGTACTTGAGGTCATCTCTATGTGCTTTTCTCCCCACAGAAGGCAAGACCATTTATGTTTAAGTGTTGGAATCACATATTCCTTATCTGATCCTGAAAACTTACAGTGATTAAAGAATCTCAATCTTGAAAAAAAGTAACTCCAAAGAGCTGCCAATAGCGTCAAATAAAATATGAATCTGAGTTTATGCAGGACCACATCTCTTTACTCAAATAAGGATTTTATTTACTTTGAAAATACTGTTAGCCTCTTGGCTTGCAAAAGGGAATGGCTCACATTTAGTTAATTCAATTTACTCTTATAAATATCCTCAAAAGTGAGGTAATCCTTTGAGTGATGTAATCAATTAAGTTAGCATAGAAAAAAATTATATGCTTTTCTTTTCTTCTTTATAAGTCTGTGAGTTATTGAGGGCATGCCTTATGTGAGACCTGTTTTCAGACCAGTGTTTCATTTTGTAGCTCAGTAAATCAGAGGATACTCATATTCAAACTGGTTCCAGCCAAAAAAAAAAAAAAAAAGTTATTTTACTCTTTCATGTAACTGAGAAGTTGAGAACCCAATTTGGCTCCCAAGAAAATTCAATCAAAGATATGATCAGAAATCTGTCTCTGCCACTCGGTTCCGATTTCCTGTGTGCTGGCTTTATCAACAAGGAGATTCTCACCAGACAACAGCCCCTGACATTCTACATCTCTACAAGCTTAATGGAAAGAATGCTCCATCTTCTAAATAAATCCGGTAAAATTCTGAAGATTGATAAGTCTGGCATCAGCCATTTGTCGATCCCTAAATCATTTACTGTGGGCAGCGTATGTGGTGTCCTGACAGTGCATGTATTAATTCAGCCTAAATTCACAGATGGAATGTGGCATTGAATTTTCTTCTCGAGGGAAATTGAGACTCTGTTATTTAAAAAACAGGAAATAAGGCTGGGCGCCTAGGCTCACGCCTGTAATCCCAGTACTTTGGAAGGCAGAGTGGGGCAGATTGATTGAGCTCTAAAGTTGGTGAACAACCTGGACAATATGACAAGACTCTGCCTCTACAAAAAATACAAAAATTAGCTGGGCATGGTGGTGCGCCCCTGTAGCTCCAGCTGCTTGGGAGGCTGAAGTGGAAGGATGGCTTGAGGTTGGGAGGCAGAGGTTGCCATGAGCCAAGATTGAGCCACTGAACTCCAGCCCAGGTAACAGAGCCAGACTCTGTCTCAAAAAGAAGTAGTAATAAAAATAGGAAGTTAGAGCTGAGCTGGCATAAATAAGAGTCTTGTAAATAAAACACATCCAACATAGATACCTTACATTAAATAAGTAAGGCAATTAAATTATAAAAGTGAAAAAGATGAATTTCATGGCATTTATATTAAAAGAACATTATTGGAAGTTATTGTCTGCTACTTTTAAGCCATGGAGACTGGAATAAATGACATGAGATATATGAACTTAATTTTAAAATTTTTTTTTGTAGAATAAAAAGAATGTTTATGATCCACTAATGAGACAACTGTGTACAAGGAAAAATCCAAAAGCATTTTTTAAAAATTAGAATTAATTACAGTTCAGCAGATATTTTTGGAACCTAATCAAGACAATAAAATTAAACATAATTTTATGCTTTAAGAAACATTTCAAGGCTGAATTTTTAAAAAGCACATAAAAAATTATGTGCTTTTTTTTCTTCTTTATAAGTCTGTGTGTTATTGAGGACATGCCTTACATGTGAGATCTAAAATAGTATCAAAAACATAAAACATTTAGGAGTACTGTCCCCATAAAATAAATATAAGTCCTCTATATTAAAATTCTTTTAAAAATTTAAGTCAGCATTATTGGATTATAATTCACATACAATAAAATTATATTTTTTTATATTTCATTTATTTTTAAACAAATGGTTTTGCAACCACTATTTAGTGAGCATTTGCGTTACCCTAAAAACTTCCCAGATTCTCTTTTGTAGTGAATCCACCTTCCTCACATCCAGCCTCCCTAGCTAACACTGTTCCTTTTTATGACCTTATAGTTGTGGCTTTTCTCAATGTCATATCAAGGCAATTCTACAATGTACAACCTTCTGAACTCGGCTTCTTTCAGTTAACATAATGTATTTGTGATTCATCCATGATGTTGTATGCATCACTACTTATTTCCATTTTATTGCGGAACAGTATTCCATTGGGTGGTGTTCCACAGTTGAGTTATCGATTTAACTATTGATCGACATTTGAGTTGTTTCTAGTTTTCAGCAATTATGAATAAAGCTGCAATAAACTTTTCCACACGGATTTTTTGTGAATATATATTTTATTTCTTCACCTAGAATTGGAATAGGTAGGTCAATTGATAAATGTTTTACTTTGTAAAAAGTGAACAAATTGATTTCTAAAATGTCTGCAATATTTTGCATTATCACTTAATATGTAAGTGTTCCAGATAGTTCATATTCTCACCAGTATTTGGTCTTATCAGTTTTTTTTTTAGCCCTTCTAGTAAATATGTAATGATATCTGATTTTGGTTTTAATTTGCATTCTACTAATGACTAATAATAATGAGCATGTTTTCACGTTCTTAGTGGCTATTTATATGTCTTTGGTAAACTTTCTGCACAAATATTTTACATAGTTTTTACTGAGCTATTTTTTCTTACTAAGTTATAATAGCTTTTTGTATATTCCAGATACAAGTCTTTTATCAGAAAAGTATTTTGTAAATAATGGCTTCTAGTCTGAAGGGTTATCTTTTTATTTCTTAACAGTGTTCTTTGAAAAACAACCTTTTAATTTTGAAGAAGACATTTATTGATTTAAAAAAAAGTGGTTCATCATTTTTGAATTCTAAATAAAAATTTTTCTTGACCCAAGCTCACGAACATTTTTCTTGTGTTTTATTTCACAAGTATTATAACTTAAAATTTGATATTTCAGTTAATGATCTATTGCAAGTTAATTTTTGTATGATACAAGGTGGGATTGAGACTGTTTTGGCTAAAAATGGTCAGTTGTGTCCAGCACTATTTGCTTGAATGACTGGTCTTTTACCATTGAACTGCCTTGACAGCCTTGCTGAAAAGTAATTAACCATATATGTGTGGGGCTATCTCTGGACTCTCTGTTAGTTATTATGCTATAGGTCTATCCTTTGACCAGTGCCACACTGTGCTCTATTAAGCAGATTGATAGTAGTGGTTAACATATGTGTACAACGCAATTACATGTAATTCTATACATATATAAATTACATATAATTTTATTAATTTAACTTTTTAAATACATAATTTTATAAACTATAAATAATGCATCATCTATAATATAGTTATATACTATATAATAGTTATTTAATTATATAGAATCATGTTGTATATATTTTTATATTAACTATATATATGCCAAGAAGAGAATATAAATTTATTTCAAGCATACATTTACAATTGTATTTTGACCAGGTCACAAATAATTTCTTTTAAAAACTTTCAAACTTGTCGATAGCAAACAACATATTTTGTAATCAAAACCAATAAAAACTGAAACTAAATGAGCTAATAATTCAGATCAAAAAGCTAGAGAAAGATCCTCAAAATAAATCTAAAATATGTGAAAAAGAGGGCATAGTAGAGATGAATGTACAAATTAATATAATGATTGTATACTTCTTATGTTAAATATTTTAGAGAATTTAAAAAGTGGCAGCAAATTTTATCAGTGACAAAAATTGATAACAAAAAAGATAAGGACACAAAAGAGAATTATAGAACATTTTTGCTTATGAATATAAATGTGACTATGTTAAATAAATCAAGCAAATCTGATGTAGCAATGTGTGTGTGTCAGTGTGTGTGTGTCAGTGTGTGTGTGTGTAAGATGTATCTCCATCAGTGGAATTTATCAGGAGAGAGCAATAATATTTAAATTGCTTAGCTACTTAATATAGTAAGTGTAAGAAATATTCAGATTAGCTCATTAAATACAGAAAAGTTACTCAGTACGGTTCCAAATTTAATGATAATAAAAAATAACATTTTAGCAAAACTGGAATAGAGAGAATTCCCATACTTAATCATAGAATATCTATTAAACATCAATTGTAAATATCTTTATGGTAAAATTTTAGGTACAGTGTAATTAATGTAAAAATTGAGATTATATGTTTATATTGCCATGGCTATCCAATATTTAACAGACAATTCAAACTCATTAGAAAAGACAAGAAAAAGAGAAGAATAAGAGATAGAGAATAAGAGAAAAAGACAAGAATAAGAAACTAACAGATGAAACTAAAATTTTAGGTACAGTGTAATTAATGTAAAAATTGAGATTATATGTTTACTATTGCCATGGCTATCCAATATTTAACAGACAATTCACTCATTAGAAAAGACAAGAAAAAGAGAAGAATAAGAGATAGGGAATAAGAGAAAAAGACAAGAATAAGAAAGTAACAGATGAAAGGTTAATATTATTTACATAGAACATTAAAGTGTATATGTTCATAATACATAGAAAATAATCAGAAAATAATATTGTAAGATATTTAATCAATGTAGAAAAAATAAATGGAATTGTTAAATACCATGAATATCTGAATATTCCCAGGCTAACTCCTTATTCCATCAGTTATCATCTAGCTGTGTGCCCTTAAACAATTTATAAAATATCTCTGACTTTTAATCTTTGTGAATAAGGAAAGTTAATATAAACATTGTTGGGTGGATGGATATAGGTCAGCTTTTATCTAGTAAGCCAAGATCTCAGATTTTATTCTACAGAAAAAAAAGCCCTGAAATTAATGGCTGTGTCTATGTAATGTGTTGCTTGTGATGACTATGGAAGTTGTTGTTTTTCTACCATGAGCTTTCTGTGTCCCTGTCCGTGTTCCACATCCTCACTGATGGTTGCTCATTTCTTTCATTCTGAGTGATTCTCCTTCAGTTCAAAAATGTCACATTTTGGAGGTTGGATTTATAAGAAATGCACTTCTGTTGAACAGAATGTGTGTGTATAAATAAGTCAAAAATATACTCTACCTAATGCTGTTTCGCACCATAGTGCAGGATGTCCCACTAGCCTTAGTGTAGTTTCATGCAATCATTTCATGTACGTAATACAAAAATCATGTGTGAATCTATACTGGATATGGAAAGCAAAAATTACCAAGTAGAAAACAAAAGAAGTGGTCATTGACATTTTAAGAAAATTTACCCAAAAAATCCCTTTAAGAGAAGTATCTTAGCATATATGATAGTTGTACCATTGTTTTAAAAACATTTTTAAGCAATCTTTCCTTCCTTGTACTCCATACTGTTATAGAAAGAATAGAAGCATCTTGTAATAACATACACATTATGGAGTAAAACAAAATATCAAAATAATTTGAAGGAAGGAACTAAGATGGGGAAAGAAAGCTATGAAAAACCCATTAACAGTAGTTACTATAATTCAACATTAAATTTAGCTCACAAAATTTTAAAAAAATTTTTTATTTTTTGAGATGGAGTCTCACTCTGTCACCCAGGTTGGAGCGCAGTGGCACAATCTCAATTTATTACAACCTCCACCTTCTGGGCTCAAGCGATCCCCCTGCCACAGCCTCCCCAGTAGCTGAGACTACAGGTGTGCACCACCATGACTGGCTAATTTTTGTATTTTTAGTAGACATGGGGTTTCGCCATGTTGGCCAGGCTGGTTTCAAACTCCTGACCTCAAATGATCTGCCTGCCTTGGCCTCTGAAAATGCTGGGATTACATGCCCGGCACAATCATTTTTATGAGGAAAATACAGAATTGCTCTGTGTTAACACTCCAGTGAATGTCCTATCCTTTTCTACTGCTTAGTGAAAATTCACAACTTCTCTGGATTTGAATTGAAGAAAATCTTTTACAGGTCTCTGAGGAATAAGTTAAACAGAAGTTTTGCCATAGGTGAAAGGAAGAAAGTGGCACATACTTGGGGAGTAAGAGGAATCTATATGGCAGACTTGAAAAGAGAATTGAACTCCCAGAGGGTAGAGTTTTGAAAGTGTCCAAGGATTTTTGGATGTCAGGAACTTCCACTCTACTCTCACACAGAGAACTGACTGGATAACCTGGAGAGATACAGACCAATGCTTGAGGAGGCTAGCTTTAACATCTTGCAAATACCAGTAATTATGCCTTTGGGCTTAGTCTCTGAGAAATAAAAGGTAAAGAATTAGCATTCAACAGTGGCATCTTACAATAGAAGCAGCAGAGCTAACCATGGCTACTACAATAGCAAAAGGATCATGCATTTCCCCACATCCCAACTCCAAATATTGAGGAGCACCATGAGTAGTAACGGATATTGTTTGTTTGGATGACAGGGTCTTAGAATCAGGTTTAAATTAATCTAAAAAAATTAACGTGGTGTTTCTCACACTCAGGTTATATAGAATAATTTCATGCATACTACATATAAAATGAGTTACATCATCATAAAAGTTTCTTAGTGAAATTACCACATGTGTGGTCTACCAAAATGTTAAATCCCTGCCATCTGTGGATCTGTTTAAGTATTTTTGAAAACAAGCTCCTCTGAAAGATTTAGAAAGTGAAGGCTTTAAGTAGAAATCTTATTTCTAAATATGAATTATTTTCAGTTTTGAATATTCAGCAAAAACTACAGAATATCTTGTAGCAGAAAGATTGAGGAGAATATGGACTCTAATTTGAATATCAACAGCTTTTTCATGTGGGTGTATGAATATCTTTGCTTCATGGCAAACTATTTGCATAACCATCCACCCACCCAACTACTGGGATTAAATCCCATCTTAGTTTCGTTAACTTTCTGCTAAACAAATTCTTAAACTACTTTTCCTTCAAATCTTTATGCAGATGTCAAGACAGTTTGGTGCTAGACATCTAAATAAGAAATATTAAAATACCAGAAATCTGTCACTAGCATTTTTGTATAATCCTTCATAATATTAACTACCTCAATTCAGCAACAAAATGGTAGTAAGAAGATTAATAATCAATTTTTCGACAAATTATATCTCCTGGATTTTTTTAATAGTGAAGAGATGTGAAGATTGAAGTGAACATATTTTGAGTATGCTACATGTAAAACATCAATGTATTAGGCTATTGCACTGCTATAAAGAAATACCTGAGACTGGATAATTTATAGAAGAAAGAGGAAGCATGGTGCCAGTATCTGCTCAGCTTCTGGGGAAGCCTCAGGGAAATTTTACTTACAGCAGAAGGCAAAACAGAAGCAGGCACATCCCATGGTGAAAGTGGGAGCAAGAGTGGAGGGGTGGGAGCATACACTTGAAAATAACCAGATTTCATGTGCACTTGCTCAGTATCATGACAGCACCAGGCCATGAGGGATCTGTTGCTACTTATCCCATGACACAAACAATCCCACCAGGCCCCACCTTCAACACTAGGGATTACATTTCAACATGAGATTTGGCAAGACAAATATCCAAGCTATAGCAATCACCAAAATGTTATTTATAATGTTTCATTGTGTTATTAGGAGCAAACGTCAAAATCAGTGTTTGTACTTTTGACACCTATACAAAACACCTCTGATTTAATACTTCAAAGCTATTGGCCTCATTTGACTCTGGTTTATGCCTCTGCCATGTGTACTAGCTTTGCATGGATTCTGTAGCATTTTGCCTCATACCTGTGCCATGCACCTCTTGCTTTCTGCCCTCAGGACCACTCTGTTGATTGAAAGACTTGAGAAACAGTAGAATTTAGCTAAGAACCCATAAGGCACAATTAAGAGGTACTAGATCTTGGGTGAAATTTTGGTAAATGGTGGGGGGGAAGGTAAGTACTTCTTACCCATCTCTCCCTTGCTTAACACAGACTGTCTTGGGATGGGTTTGTGCAACTCTGTGGTGCATCAACAATCAATTGCATTTAGCAGCAGCCGAATCAATAGTATGTCCAGTAATTGGTTTTTTCTTTGCTTCATTCACCTTCTCCTTCACTTCTGCTTCCTGGAATTGCACTTCACAATAACACCATCTCATAGAAAACCTGCTTATATATAATACCATCTCATATAAGGCTCTGCTTTTTGTAGAATCTGCTTTTAAGGCTCAGTGAAAATAAAGCACAGAACTTTTCCCCATTACTTCCAGAAAGAAAACTTGGCTCCTATACTTTGAGGACTGAAACACAACATGGCCTTTGCATAGTAATGAAAGCAATGTTGCTTCCTCTTGATCCTTCATATGTATAAAACTTTAAAGAGGGCTATAAGAGAAAGCTACAGTGCATCAGTTAGGAAATCAGTTTTCTTATGGGTGACACCTTCTGGAGTAACAGCAGACTGGAATCATCAGAAAGTAAATATGTGATTACTGAGATCTTGTGTATTAAAGGTGGGGCAGTAATACAGGAGAATTTGTACATTCCCTATATTTCAGAAACAAAAAATTAGTTGTTTACTCAATGCTAATACTATTCTTCCTTCTCCATATAAACCTATGAATATCCCATTTATAATTCAAGTTCCTACTATAATTCTATTGTGGAAGCTGGCTGGCTTCAATGGCCAGCATTGCCGTTTACAAACAAATAAGGAATTCCCAATCCAAAAATATATCCTTACTCTTACAGCTCTCTAAATGTATGGTCACCAAAATTGCATGCCAAACAGGATCCAAAAACCTTTCTGTAAAGCATCATAACTCATTTAACTCCTGCAACTCCTTCTCATATTTTAGTCTATATTTATTTCCCAGATTTGACACCCAAGTAGCAAGGAAGGACAAAATATTTCTAGAGAACATAGGGGGCCTGGGCACAGTGGCTCACTCCCGTAATCCCAGCACTTTGGGAGGCTGAGGTGGGCAGATTACAAGGTCAGGAGATTGAGACCATCCTCGCTAACACAGTGAAACCCCGACTCTACTAAAAATACAAAAAATTAGCCAGATGTGGTGGCACATGCCTGTTGTCCCAGCTACTCAGGCGGTTGAGGCACGAGAACTGCTTGAATCCGGAAGGTGGAGGTTGCAGTGAGCTGAGAGGAAGCCACTGCACTCCAGCCTGGGCCGAAAAAAAAAAAGAGAGAGAGAACATAGGGAAAGGGCTCCTTGACGTTCATCTTGGCAATAATCTTTTGAATATCACACTAAAAGCTCTGAGGATAAAAGCAAAAATAAATAATGGAGACTACATAAAAATAAAAAGCATTTGCACAGCAAACAATCAACAGAATAAAAAGGCAACCCACAGACTGAAAAAAAAAATTTGCAAACCAGTGTCTAATAAGAGGCTAATATCCAAAATTTATAAATAACTTATCATTCAATAGTAGAAAAAGAAAGAACCTAATTTAAAAATGAGCAAAGGACCTGAACAGACATTTCTCCAAAGAGAATCTAAAAACTGGCTAACAGGTGTATGAAAATGTGCTCAATGTCACTAATCACCAGAAAAATGAAGACCAAACAACACTATATCACTTTCTACAGTTAAGGTGGCTATTTTCAAAAAGACAAGAGATAACAAATATTGGCCAGAGTGTGAAGAGAAGGGAACTCTTGCAAACTGTTGATGGGAATGTAGATTGGTGCAACAATTATGAAAATCACTATGGATGTTCTTCAACAAATAGAACTACCATAAGACCCAGCAATCCTTCTTCTGGGTATGCACCCAAAGGAGATAAAATCATAATTTCATAAAAGTATCTACACCTTTATGTTCATTGTAGCATTGCTAACAATAGCCAAGATTTAGATACAACCTAAGTGTTTACAGATGGAAAAATTGATAAAGAAAATGTTTTTTATATATACACATATATATGTGTGTGTAGACATATCTGTACACATATACACACATATATATACACATGTGTGTTTGTGTATATATATATGCATGTGTCAAGTCATAGGGGAACCACCACACTTTTGTGAGTTTTACATCCAGGAGCTATGCCATGTTTCCATAGTAAAAATAAGAGAAAAATTCCCTCTTGCTTCTAGCAGCAGGAGGAAACATGTAACCATATTGAAAAATGCCAGAGCATTCTGTTCTTCTTAACAAGGCCTGCCCCACGAAATATTATTTTATCAGATTCTAATGTATTGAGGTTGTATCAGAGCCTAACTGATCTGGAAGAGGAAATACCAAATCTGGAAGAGGAAATGCCCGTCACCAATGGGCATTTAGATTGATTCCATGTCTTTGCTATTGTAAATAGTACTGCAACTAACATATATGTTCATGTGTCTTTACAATAGGAAGATTTCTTTGGGGATATACCAAGTAATGGGATTGGTGGGACACAAGGTATTTTTGTCTTCAGGTCTTTGAAGAATTGCCACACTGTCTGAACTAATATTGCCATAATGGCTGAACTAATTTACACTCCCACCAACAGTGTATAAGGATTCCTTTTTCTCCACAACCTTGCCAGCATCTGTTATTTTTTGAATTTTTAATAATATCCATTCTGACTAGTATGATTTGTTATCTCATTAGTATTTTGATTTTGATTTCTCTAATGATCAATGATGTTGAGCTTTTTTTTTAATGTGATTAATGGCCACATGTATGTCTTCTTTTGAAAAGTGTCAGTTCATGTTCTTTGCCTGCTTTTTTATGAGGTTGTTTTTTCTTGTCAATACAAGTTTTCAAGACCAAAAGCAAAGAGAAAAATATTCTTTAAAATAACAAAATGTCTAAGAACTATGGGAAAGACACAAAAGATTTAACATATTCATGAAGAGTATACTAGAAAGAAAAAGACAGAGAGAGAAAGGAATGGAAGAGTTCTACAAATTAATGTCAGACACCAACTTACAGATCCAGAAATCTCAGATAACATCAATCAGGATAATGTTTTTTAAAACCCTACCTCTAGGTGTATCATATTCAAAAATGCAGAAAATCAAAGATAATTTTTAAAATCTTAAAACAAGAGGATAAAAACACTTTACCTATGGAGGTGCCAAAGATAGGAATTATAGGCAAGGTCTCCTCAAAAATCATGCAAATACAGAGAGGAGGCTGAGGTGGGAGAATTGCTTGAGCCCTGGTGTTTGAAACAAGCCTGGTCAATATGACAAAATTCTGTCTCTACAAAAACATACAAGAATTAGCTGGGCATTGTCTGAGCTGCTTGGGAGGCTGAGTGGTGGGAGAATTTTTGAGATTGTTAAGTTTCCAAGAAATGCTGAGTTTTCTTCTTGTTTTGAAAGACAGGAGGGAAACTCTGCCTTGGAAGACGGAGACTGGATGGCCCTTGGGGACTGACGGGCAGAGTATTGAACTTCGCGATATAGCAGGGAAAGAACTTGGCACAATTTGTTATTCCAGATCATAGAATTTTGAAAAAAAGCTACCACGTATTCCATGTCTGCTTGATGAGAAGATCACCTAAGTGGAAAGGGGAAAATCTGGCCTCTGGTCTACTGTGTGCACAAGCGAGCATAACAGTTGCTTTTATTTAGCGTGGAGATGGAATATTTAATCCATTCTAGCCATGCATTTGCATCTTGGTACCCTGTCTTAATTGCTAAACTTTGTTTCAGATCATTTACTTTTATAATGGATACCTTAGTCCTATCATCAGGTACAGGAATAACAGGTGTCTGCTCTAAAACTGAAACCACTGGGAGTGGGGAAGGAGGAGGAGGAGGAATAACGTGTATTTCAAAAATACCTATAGAATCTTTCCCATTAGCATCAACCCCTATACCATAAAGGCCACTGAGGGTAGGCCTAGGGTCAGTGGAAGTAGATGTAATAAGAGAAATAAAGATAGGGTTGGATTGGTGGGATTGACAATCGGAGGAAGTAGTTCCTTTAGTAAAGTGGAGAAGGGGCTTTAGATCAGCACAAACCTCCGTTGTAGAGGTCCAACCTTGGTATTGAGCGGTCCAAAGAACACAGTCTCAATTACTACGCGGTTACCAGGCTGTAGAAGCAAAGGGACAATGTCTTGGTTATAGGTAATCACAGCACTGGGAACTAGGGGTAACTGTGGAGATTAGAGGGCCAGGGCAGAGATATTTATCTGAAGAAGCTAGTTGTCTTTGGTTCTTTAAATTCCCACATTGTACAACAAGACAAGCATCAAATATTATAACTTCAGGTGAGTCTGATGTAGTCACATTAATAACAAAGTGAGAACTGGTAGAAGGGAGGAAGAGAAAAGGACAGCGTAGATAAATTAAGCTTTTATTAACTTTAATTTGGTAGGGTTCGATCCTGGAACAATAGTCCATGACTCTGAAGTGGTTGTGCTTTCTTGACTCAAGTGTGATGCGTCCATCCTTCCTCTGCTGTGTGGACAGCAGTCTCGGTGGTCAGCAGCACAAGGTAGGGTCCTTCCCAGGCTGGCTTGAGTTTTTCCTCCTTCCGTACTTTGATGACATCGTACTCCCCAGGCTAGTGTTGATGTACTGGAAACTCTAAAGGCGGTGTCTCTGCTGAAAGACTGTTAGCTTTAACAGGGAAGAAGGTAGAAGAGAGACGAAGTATATAATTTCTAAGAAACTGGTCTTTTGTTTCAAATGTAAAAACATCAGCTGAGGAATGTAAGTAAGGCAACCCATATAACATTTCATATGGGGATAAGCCTACATCCTTCTGAGGAGCTGTTCTAATCCTTAATAAAGCAATAGGAAGACATTTGGTCCATGGCAACTGACTTTCTAAGATTAGTTTAGTTAAATGATTTTTAAGGATTTGATTCATTCTTTCTACTCTTCCAGAGGAAGAGGGATGCCACGAATATAATACTCCCATTTGATATCTAATACTTGAGCTAATGTCTTGATATTGTGTGCTGTAAAATGGGTTCCATTATCTGAATCAATGTTATCTATCAGTCCAAATCTAGGTATAATATGCTCAATTAATGCCTTCACTACATTACTAGCAGTGGCTTTTGAAAAAGGAACAGCCTTTACCCAAAGGGTGAAATGATCTACTATTGCTAGTAAATATTTTAGCCCACTAATAGGAGACATTTCAGTGTAATCATCTTGAACACTCTGGAAGGGTCTCAGACCCAGATTTCTTCCTCCAAGAGGTAGTTTTCTTAGGGCCTGTTTATTGGTTTTCCTGAAAGTTTAGCAACCATCCATGAGCTGTTTGACTGAGGTATAAATTCCAGTACACCCATAAACTCTCAGGACTGCATCACACAGAGCTTTGGGGCACCAATGGGTCCCTTGATGTAGATGAGATAAAACTTCCCTCCTGATGGGCTTAGATAGCATGTCCCTTTGGTCCAGGAGTATCCATCTCCCTTCTGAATTCTTTTGAGCTCCAATTCTTGCTAGTTTTTCTTTCTCAGCTTGGGAGAGGGTAGGAACTATAGTAAAAGAAGGAAGACAAGGAGTTAAGTGAAAAATAGGTGTGTGAGAAATAGCAGCCTTCTTGGCCACTTGATCTGCAAGATTATTTCCTCGACTTTCAAATGAAAAATCATGCTGATGTCCAGGAACCTGAACAATAGCTATTTCTTCTGGCAACTGAAGATTATTTAGAACGCGGACAACTAATGTCTTATGAGCAAGAGCTTGGTCTCTACTGTTAATGAGGCCTCACTCAGCCCAGATTTTCCCAAATGTATGAGATACCCCAAAGCAATACTTAGAGTCAGTATAGATGGCTCCTATTTGGTTTTCTAAGTATTTTAAAGCCTGACTGAGTGCAAATAGTTCATAAGCCTGAGCAGATCGACTATTGGGTAACTTTCCTGATTCTACTTCCTTAAGAGTTTCTCCATCAATTACTGCATACCTATTATGTTGTTTCCCGTCAAATACTCAGGAGGTATCATCTATAAACAAATGTCTTCCTGTTTTAAAGGGGATTTCTACTAAGTCTAGCTGGACATTTGTGTGATAGTCAATTAAATCTAGACACAAGTGTTCCCTTTTTAACAATGGGTTTTCTGTTAAGAAACCTGCTGGGTTGCGCAAATTGTCCATGTTTATGGTTAAATTATCCTTTTCTAATAGGATAGCTTCATATTTTAAAATTCTAGAGTCAGTAAGCCATGTTCCTGCTTTTTGGTTCAAGATGGCTCTTACCTGATGAGGTGTACGTATAGTCAAGTGTTCCCCAAAAGTCAGCTTTCTGCTTTCCTCCACCAGTATTGCTGTGACCACAACAGATTGGATGCACTGAGCCCATCTGCAGGCAACAGGATCTAGTACTTTAGACAGGAAGGCCACCAGCTGCTGGCAGTCTCCATGTTCTTGGATAAGCATTCCTAAAGCTACTCCATTATCAACACTGACAAAGAGATGAAATGGTTTCTCTAGAGAGGGCAGAGCTAGAACAGGAGCAGACATTAGTATTTCTTTCAATTCATTAACTTGATAAACTTCTTCAGAAGACCATATAAGTGGATCTGGTCCTCTTTTAGTTAGCTTTTCATAAAACAATTTACTTCTTAATGCATATGAATCAATCCATAAATGACAGTATCCAATTAATCCTAAAAATTTTCTGAGTTCTTATTTGGTTTGAGGCAAGGGCAAAGATGCAATTCCTCCAACCCGTTCAGGCCCTATTCTTCTCTTGCCTATGCTAATTAAATGGCCTAAGTATTTGACTCCAGGTCTGCATATTGGAGCATTCCTTTTGAGACTCATAACCCCTCAGAATGTAGATGATTAAGAATATAGTTAGAAAACTCAACTACTTTCTCTATATCTTCTCTAAATATAAGAATATCATCCCTATAATGGAGTAAACATAGTTGTTGTGAAATGGCAGCTTTTCCTACAATCTTCTCTAAAAGTTGACTAAAGAGATTAGGTGAATCTGTAAACCCTTGGGGTAAAACCGTCCATCTATATTGCTGCTTCCGTCTTGTATGAGGATCTTCCCACTTGAAAGCAGCCATATCTCAGCTGTTTTTAGCCAAAGGACATGGCCGGAAAACATCTTTTAAAACTATTACTAAAAACCACTGATAACTGTAAGAAATTTTGCTAAGAATAGTGTATAGGTTGGGGATAATAGGATGAATGGTTTGAACTATCTCGTTAATAGCTCTAAGATCTTATACCAGTCAATATGAACCATTTGACTTCTTGACAGGCAATATTGGAGGGCTATATGGAGACATACAGGGTTTGAAAAGCCCATTCTTGATAAGATCTTCAATTACAGGTTTTAACCCTACCCGTCCTTCTAGAGAGATAGGATATTGCTTCCTCCTTACTGTCTCACCTAAAGTCTTTAATTTAATTTGTACTGGGGGAATTCGTAACTTTCCCCAATTTCCTTCCTTGGATCAAACATAAGGATGAATGTACTTTTCGTCTGCTGTAGTCAGAAAATTTAGAGAAGTTAGAAAACCCTTTGGGCCAACTTGTAAACCTATGCCTAATTTTAACTTTAAGTCTCTCCCTAGTAAATTAGTCCCTGCTTCAGGAATTAATAATAATTGAATACAAGTTGACCTATCTTTATAATTTACCTCTAGGTTTCTAAAATTTTTTACTTTAAATCCCTCTTCTTTTACCCTGGAAACCAGGAATTTCTCTGGAGAATAAGTTACAACTGCTGGGAGAAAACAAACAGATGAATGCGCCGCCCCTGAGTCAATTAAAAAGGCGATGAATTCGTGATTAGGTCCTACCTCTAAATCTATCAAAGGCTCCTGGTGACTTGAAATAGAAAAGATAGAGCCCCTTATGCTCCAGTCTTCTTCTTCAAAAGTAGGCATGAGTGGAAGAGCTTCCTCTGCATTCTCTAATTCAGGACATTCCCTCTTGAAATGACCTGGTTTTCTGCATTTGTAACATCTGTCCTACCCACCTTCTTTCCCTGGCCCTGAGTTTCTTTGTCTCTATTTTCCTTCTTTTCTTTCACATCCACAACCTTTACAACACTTCCTTGGACCATCTCCTTTGAAATACTGACCCTGCCTCCTCTCCTTTTGCATTCCTGAATTCCAAGGCACTCCTCTTTCACCACCTACGGAGCACATTGTGGGCATGGGTCTAAAGTTAGCTCCTGGCATCATTTGTCCTGGTGAGCTCTGCCAAAAGATTTTGGCCTTCTGCCTTTGTCTTTCTTCATCTCTCCTTACATATACTTTCTGGGCTTCTCCTAAAAGCTCTTTGATTGACCAATTTTTCCAATTTTCTAGCTTTTGTAACTTCTTAGCAATATCTGGCCAGCCATTAGTAACAAAGTGCAACTTTAACATTCCTTATCCTAGAGGACTGTCTGGGTCCAAATCAGCATAATTTCTCATCTGTTCCCTCAATCTGTCTAAAAACTTCATAGGCCCTTCATCTTTTTCTTGTTGCACATCAAAATCATTAGTAAGATTTTGAGGTTGGGATGCTGATTCTTTAATCCCTCTAAGTATTAATTCTCTCAAATCTCTCATGTTATCTTGGTGGGCTGTGATAGTATTATCCCACTGTGGGTCTTGAGTAGGAAATTTAGTATCCGCTGCTGGAATATTATGGCCAGGAGGATGATTATGCTCCCAGGCTGCCATAGCAGCTCCGCAAATCGTGGTCCACTCTTCCTTTGAAAAGAGAATACCTAGGATTGACATTAGCTGGGTGCAAGTATATAACTGGGGACCTAAAAACTGATGATCAATCTGTTCTGCCACTCCATCACGATCATCTAATACAGGCTTAAATTCTTTCTTCAGACTTGGGAACTTGGAAACAGTTAAGGGGGCATTTACAAAGCCAATTGTGCCCCCTCCTTGGGGTACTTCCTTTAAAGGAAAAAGCCGTGAAGCTGACTCCTTAGAGGTAGAGGGAAAAAGGAGATTCTGAATATCCTTTTTACATTGTTCTATCTCCTGTCAGAGTCCCTTCTTTGAAGTAGGACACTTAGGTGGGCAATAGCAATGATCAGACTCCTGAGGGGACAGCTCCCAATAATCCAGGTTATACTGGGGAGGGATAACAGGGGTAGGGAGTTCTAGTTCTGGATCCGGGGCAGCAGCAGATGCCTGAGGAAGAGGTAGAGCAGCCACCTGAGAAGGAAGTGCATTAGGACTGAGAAACAGGGGAAGATGGTCTAAAGGGTCCCATTTCCTTTCAGGTTGCCCATGAGTAAAAACTTCACCTTTTTCAGATGATTTAACCTCTGACTTTTTGTCACTTTCTTTTTCCTTCTTTAAATCCTTTAAAGGGTAAAGGAGAACAGGCCCTTGTCGCCAACATAGGGCATAATCTACCTCTTCCTGTGAGACAGGCCTCTTGTTGTTAACATACATTATTAAAAGTTGACAGACCCAATACTCGTCCCAAATTTTGGGACCCAAATTTTGACAGACCCAAATTTTGGCCAGAAAATCGCAGGTTTAAGGATCGGTTCTTGGGTCCAAATCAAACAGCAATACTTTATCATTTGCTCCTTTTTCCTATATTTAGTACTTTCATTGTCCTTCCAATACTTTAGCATGAGCCCTACAGGGCTGTCAGTCGGGATTCAAATGCCCTCATCCTCTTTTTTTCCCGTTTTACTTCCCATCCCCTCTTTACTAGGAGCATTCCTCATGTTGGGTATCAGATAGGCCTAATCTCTCACACCAGAAATGTCTTGTCTATCCTTTTTCCTGGAGGCGTAATCTCTCAGATCTCTCAGATCTCTCAGACCAGATGTCCCACCTATCCCTTCTCTAGAGGCTTGCTAAGGCTCAATCTCTCAAACCAGAGATGTCTCGCCTATCCTTTTTCCTGGGAGATTAACCTTCCTTCCCCTCCCTGGAGGTCTCTTACACTCACCTCTGTTCACGTCACCTTCTCTGGCCACTTCCCAGGAGGAGAATTAGGCCCCTCTTAGCATTGGCATGCCAGTATAAGCCCCACAGCATGATCCACCCTAAGCCATATGAAGTAGCTGCAGAACCATAGAGAGGACCTACTCACTCTGTCCAGCAGTAGGATTTGTCACCATTCACACAAACAACACTGCATGCAGTGATGCTTGCAACCATTCACACACACACACACACACACACACACACACACACACACACACACTCCACCACCAGAATATCCCAACCACCAAGAAAATACTTCATCACTCTTGTGACTTTTCTTACCTTGGTCTGTACACAGAAATTTCCTGGCCATTGTGATATAGCAAGCTGTTCCTTCCCTGCATTGCTGAGAGTTTGGGTTTATTCCTCGCACTAGCTGCATCATGACTCTCAAACCCCAAGGCCACTGGAATGAGGCAATGGGGCACCTCCTCACGAGAGAGAACCAAAGACCACCCCAGAGGGGGAATGGGTCCCCATACGGCCACCAGAATTGTTATTTGTAAATTTTTGGTGCCACAAAAGAAGTAGCATTCGAATATAAATTTTCTCTCAGCAAAGCAACTTTACTTTTTGCAGAAAGGGTACACTCATCAGCAGTTTGCCATGAGAGTACAAAGAGCAAAGGAAAGGCAGACATGTTTATCCCTATGGACTGGCCCCTTCTGCTGTGCCCTGCCTCCATTGGCTGGAGCTGGGCCTCACAATCTAAACTTAAAAAACTGATTTTTTGGCTAATAATTCAAAGCTTTTCCTAAAAGGATAAAGTCAAGAGAAACAAAGGAAAAGATGAAGTCATTTATGAAAGACTTAAAGGAGCAATAACATTTCCAAATAAGGAAGGGAAATAAATTATGGGCTGAGGCCTGCCTCAGCTTGTCCAGATATGTCAGGGCAAATAGCTAGGCTACAGTATAAGAACTAGGAACCCAGAATATACCTATTTTTTATTATAACTAACAGCTAGTTAGGATTATTAACAAAAGACTTTAGAGTAATTCAACCTTTTAAGAAGCTATTATTTATCCTTAATAAGCTAAGAAGAAAGCTTTGAAGAGGAACTTCTATTTACTTTTATTTTCTACAGTGACTCTAGGGAAAAGTTATGCCATTATTCTTTTAACTATTTTTTATGTTTACAACTTTTTTAAGTTTAAAATTATTACCAAATAAAAATGTTTTAAGTACACACTTTTCAAACTTCATTTCAAACAAATGAAGAAAGTAAAGGCATTTCCTCAGGAGGCCCCTAAACGAAGAAAAGTGAGAGTTTGACATACTTTCTTTGATTAATTTAAAGGGGTTTAAAAGTTTTAAGAGTTCACCTCCCTCAATTCCCAACCATGTTTTAGGAATAAATCTTACATGCTCAGTTGGATGAGTTGCTCTATCTACTAAAACCATTTCCTTAGACATGCCAGAGCAGGAGGTTGTGAAACTGGTATGAGCTGGTTCAAAAGTAATCTGAATCCTTGCTTGCATTTCATACAAGCTAGATCAAATAAGCTCAAGGAGCAGGTTGTTCCTTAAGACTTTGATTTTTTTTATGACCTGCAAAAAATAGCTGAATTTAAAGAAGCAACATAATACCCACGAAGTCAAATTTTCTAAAATCATTGAAATGGGAGTTGTTATTGAAATTTACGAAATGAATCCAATCTTCTAGGTTTAGCCAAAAATTATTAGGAAAGCATTTTTCTTTTAAAGCTTATGATATAAAACAGGAAAAGCAATTTTAAAAAATCTAAGATTGTTTTATTGTGTTATCTAATCAATTTTTCACCCATTTCTGTAATTTAAGACCAAATTACAAATGGTAAAATGTTTCAGTTAACATATAATGTCATCTTTTTCAAAGATTCAGGATATATGGTTCTTTATTTCTCTAGTCTGACTGCTGCTTTTCTGCCTTTTCATTGCAAAATCAGCATCCTACTTGTAATGTGAAACAAAACAGACTTTTTAAACCACTTTTTTCTTTTTTTCTGGGACAAGTCTCATCAGGCTTAGCATGCAGAAATGAAAACATATCTTCCATTGCAGAGAAGACAATTCCTAGAGAAAGCCTCAACAGCTCTTTTTTCTTCCTCTCACTTTCCAGAAGCAGTTTAGGACCTACGTACTTAATCATTTCAGGCCCTCATAATAGGTAAACTATATTAACAAGTTAAAATTTGTAAGTTTTGCTACAAATATCAGGTGATCCTTACCCTAAGGTAGACAGACTACATTTATTCTTCAGTTCATATTTTCAGTGCCTAAACTTTGAGCTTCTAACTTTACATAGAAATAAATGGTGTGATCCAGACAGAGGAATAAACTTGTCCAAAGCAGAGACAGGCTTCGTGTCTCAGTCAAACCTTATGTGCACCATATTTAGAAAGAAACCTGATTTGTTTAATCCTGATTTACCCTACTGGTGATGTCAGCTTGAACAAGACAGAGAAGGCTCTAATTCTTTGAGCTGATGATGTACTTGGCTGATTGTGTATCTGTTTGAAAGTGAAACAGGATTGTTCCCATGTGAAATCTACCTGGTTCTGCAGAGTTCAAATCACTAACAAATTTTTGATTGCTTGATGCTTGACATATTTATACTGTATGTATAAGACTCAAATCTTATACACACACTGTTTTCACTTTTTTCAATGAGTTTCTTTTAGTCTTTCAAAAATGAAATCTACCATTTTCTATATTCATTATTATTATCAATATTACTCAGAAGCCAAAAATATGAACTGCTCCTATTTGTATAGCTCCTCACTTTGGACTAAACCAAGCACACACACACAAAAATGTTATCAGAATCTGAACACTAAATCCCAAATCCCAGTTTATAAGGAATACCTCCATGCTCACAAACAAAGACACTGGGATTTACAAACTTTGTATGTTTAGTTGTTTCCCATTTTCCATGGAGTCACTCTCCATGGCTTCAGTTACCCTATGTCAATCATGGCCCCAAAATATTACAGTATTTTGGGAGAGAGAGAAATACATATTTTATTCCTATAAATTTTATTACAGTATAATAGTTGTTCTATTTTATGATTAGTTATTGCTGCTAATCTCTTACTGTGCCTAATTTATAAATTAAACTTTATCTTAGGTATATATGTATGTCTAGGAAAGAAAACATTGTTTATACAGGGTTTAGTACTCTCTGGGGTTTCAGGCATCTACTGAGGATCTTGGAACATATCTCCCGCAGATGAGAAGGGCTATATATTTTTCTGATGTGGGCAACCATTTGTTTTCGTCTGTTTTGTACTGCTATAAAATAATACTTGAGACTGAGTAATTTATAAAGAAAAGAGATGTATTTATCTCACAGTTCTGCAGGCGGAGAAGTTCAAAGGCATGGCTCTGGCTTTTGGCAAAGGCTTTTGTACTATGTCATAACATACTGAAGAAGGTCAAAAAGTAAGCAGACACATGTGAAGACAAGAAAACATGACGGGCATCCTCGCTTTATAACAACCCACTCTCCATTCCCTCTAAAACCAATCCAGTCTTAAAAAAACAAGAACTCACTCACTACCTCCAGAACAGCATCAAGTGATTTATAAGGGATCTTGTCCCATCATCAAAACACCCACTGCTAGGCCCCACCTCCCAACACCTCCCCATTGGAAATCAAATTTCAACATGTGTTTTGGTGGGGATAAATAAATGGTATTCAATCCATAGCATTGTTACTTGTTTTGCTCACCTGTACAATTATGCATCACTTAACAACAGGGATACATACTGAGAAATGGATCCTTTGATGAGTTATCAATGTGCAAACATAGTAGAGCATACTTACACAAACCTGAGTGGTATACACTACTGCACATCTAGGCTATATAGAATAGCCTATTGCTCTTAGGTTATAAAACTGTACAGTGTGAGGCCAAGAGCATTGGCTCACCCCTGTAATCCCAGCACTTTGGGAGGCTGAGGCAGGTGGATCATCTGAGGTCAGGAGTTTGAGACAAGCCTGATCAAATGGTGAAACCCCATCTCTGCTAAAAATCAGTGGAGCGTGATGGTACACACCTGTAAGCTCAACTACTTGGGAGTCTGAGGCAGGAGAATCACTTGAACCCAGGAGGCAGAGGTTGCAGTGAGTCAAGATCGCACCATTGCACTCCAGCCTGGGCAACAGGGAGAGACTCTGTCTCCAAAAAGAAAACAAACAAACAAACAAAAAAACTGTACAGTGTGTTACTGCACTGAATACTATAGGTTATTATAACACAATGACAAATATATTCTACTGTAGGCTTTATAAACACTTGGGCTACACAAAATTTATTTTTAAAAAATATTTCTTCTCTCTACAATAACCTTAAACTACCATAACTTCTTTATGAACTTTAAATTTTTTGTTATTTGTTAACTCTGGCACTTTCATAATAAATAATACTTAGCTTAAAACACAAACATTGTATAGCTGTACAAAAATATTTTCTGTCTTTATGTTCTCATGTACAAGTTTTTTGCTGTCTTTCAAATTTTTACTTTTTTAACTTTTCAAATATTTTTGTTAACTAAGACAAGAACACACACCTTAGTCTTGGCCTACATGGGGTTAGAATTAGTGTTTGCTTCTGCTAGGTAACTGGGGGCACTGTCAACCTGGGGCCACTTTAAATATAACTCTGTGCTTACGCTGTATTAGATCATGCAGATGTGTTAATCTGAGTTATGTATTCACATGACAGCCAACTTGTGCTTGTTGTTCAGGTAGGTTTGTTTTCTGTCCTCAACATTCTGTTACAGTCAAATAATGCAAGTTTTTCTAGCTACTAATGTATTAAATTTCAATATCATACTGCGTACTGTTCTAGGAACAGTAGTTACAGAAGTGAATGAGACCAAAGGCTCTAATTCCATGAATCTTGACAATTCAAACAGAAAAGAAATAGACAATAAAGTGTTCCTTTTCCAAATCATTTACATTTAAATCTCAGCCTATCTTGAACTTTTCATGGACTCTAATGAGAGAAAGTGGGACAAGAAAATAGGAAGTTGGATGTAGCAGCTTTCCTAGGAAAAAAAAAGAGATGAGCCAAAAGTTAGTGATGGAAGCAATTACTTTAACAAAAACTTTTATTCATTTGAATAATTTTTTTTGAAAGAAAGAAAAAGAGAGAAAAGAAGAAAGAAAGAATGAATGAATGAAAGAAAAAAAAAGAATGTAAGAGAGAAAGAAAAAGGAAGAGAAAGAGGGAGAGAGAACGGGATTTTTGTTCTATTGCCCAGGCTAGAATGCAGTCTAGAAATGGGTATTAAAAACCCCTTTTATGCCAATAATTGTGCTTAACAATGGAGACAGGAAGGAATAAGGGATGAAAATAACAAACAAGCAGCCAACCAATATTTTATTTAAACCTGTGAAATGCTATGCAATTGCTGAGGAGTGATTTACTTCCAATTATG